>JAOEGL010000003.1:278571020-278601020 GCA_034509955.1 Urosaurus nigricauda
CAAGCAAGATTATCTAAACAGAAGGAGGCTTTTATTAAAACAATCCTCCATGAAGACAAAACAAGAGAAAGGCAAACCAAAAGCAAAGCCAAGAGGGGTCAGTATCCAGAAAATCCAAAGCAGAAATTTATTAGAGGAAGAGGGTCTGAATGCAAATAGAGATCGTTCCCCCCTTAAACCACAGAGATCTTTGGAAGAGGAAACATCGCTTTTTCTCTCTCCCAAAAGATTACAAGCCCAGTCCCATATAACTGAAGGGCAAGACATTGGAGGATCTGCAGAGGCTTGTACTGAGCAACCTGCAGGGACTACACTCTCTGACTCCATTGATCTCACAAAAGACTCTCAAAGGGAGGAAGCAGCAGAGAGGCTGGAAAGTCCCTCCTTTGAGCAAAAAAGGGAGAGCGACATGGAGTGCTCTGGCATCTCTTCTTTGGCTGAAACTAGTGACAGTGACACAGGCAGCAACAGTGAGGAAAAGGAAGGAAGCTCTGGGGATAAAACCCAGAGGAAAAAGGCTAAGAGCAAAGCAAGGAAAAGAAACCAAGCCCCCCCTCCAGAAGACCAAGTCACCAAGGAATATCTCATCTATAAATATGACACAGATTTCCAAAGTGTGGAAGAAGGGGAAGTGGCAGACCAGGAGAAAATAGTCTCAGAGGCTTCCAAACAGAAGATGCTTTCCCGAGAAAGGCAGATCTCTGCAGCCTGGACCGAATGTCTCCATACGCGCTGGGACAAGGTGACCAATATTATTTTGCCAAAGGAGTTTGATAGGTATGACACCCTGAAACTCTGGGGCTATGTGGTGGCTCACATTGCCCTGCCGGACTCTAAGGACCACCTGCCCAGCCTTAAAAAGTACCGTAGAGATAAACTTTGGGGACTCTTGGAGAAAACCTTTCCTCTTTTGAAGTCTGTCTTCTCTGGTTTAAGGGTGGCTGAGTCTCAGGAGCAAGTGGCTTATGCCAGAACCCTGGCTTTAGATATTGTTCAACGCCTGTTTTTGGGCAGGAAACCAAAGACATCTGTCATCATCTTACCAGACTGGTTAATGGAAAGCCAATTGATTAAAACCTTCCAGGAAATCCATAGAATCTGGAAATGTGCCCCTGAGAACCAGAATCCTAGAGTTTGGTCACAAGTGGACAATGAAGGGAAAATGGTATCCAGAGAGACCTTGATGGAGTGGCTCTTAAACGTCATAGCGGACTTGAGACAACGGACAAAAATTGCTAAACAGTCAGGTTTTGATCCGAAGGAAGAAAGGACTAAAGGAATCGGATCAGGGAGAGACGGGGAGAAGGTGGAGAGCCAGAAAGAAGCAGAGATGGTGAAGGAGCGTCTGCGGACTGAGCGGTGCTCTAAAGGACATTCGGCCTTGAGTCCTGTCCTGGGGGTGAGCGCTACGGTGCCACCCTCAGCAACCGGTGAGGATCAGAGGGAGGCGAGAGGAAGAAAGGAGGCGGCAAGGGAAGGGAGGGATGAGCAAGGAGAGGTGTTGGGAAACATTGGACAAAGAGGGACACTGAGTGATATCAGCAGCTCTGACTTAGAGGAAAGTGCCTCCTCCACTTCCAAAGGGAAGAAGAAACCTAGAAAGGAACAGCCTTGGGCAGATAGAGTAGATGCAGAACTGGGCTCAGCAGCTGGAGCGGGTGGAGATACCTTGGGTTTGGGAGAGAAAAACAGAGGATTAGATCCACTGGGTCAGGGTTTGGGGGCTGGAGGTGCCTTGTTGGAAGATACTCCTGGTTTTGCTGGTGTTGTTTCTTCTCAGGAACAACGGAGAAACTCATCGTTGCCAACCAAGGCATCAACGGCCCAGAAAAAAAGACTTCTAGAAGATGTTGATACCGCTGAGAACGGTCATCTTTTGACAAAGCCTCGATTGGACATGGAAATTGACAAAGACACACGGGAGGGAAATGTAAGTCCAAACCCTCTGCCAGACAGACACAGAAAGGAAAATCACACGCATAGCAATGATACTCACAGAGAGGCAGTGAGGGGATCTGCGGCTTTGCTGTCTGGATCGCCCCTTGGGGTCCCGGGTGACAAACCGCAAGAACGGAAAAAGGAAGGGAGGACGTACGCCAGTATAACAGGGCGGGACGGAGGTAGGGCAAGGCAGGGAGCTTTTGGGTTTTCCGGCATGACGGAAGAGGAAGAGATATACCTTGACCAGTTTTTTGGTGATGCTTCTGACGTAAGAAACCCCAGAGCACGTTTTGTAATAAGGTTTAAATATTTAGGATCAGACCCTGAGAAAGGGTCAAGAGCCTACATTTCAAAGCGACTGCTGAAGGATACTTTAGATGCTCGGAGGGAAGATATTGTGGCAGTAATTCAACTTCCGGGTTCTAGAGAAATAGATGTTTGTTTAGCTTCTGAAAGGGTCTATAGGGAGTTTTGGATTAACTGCAAAAGAGTGAAACGTCTGAGCCCTGAGCTGCTGGCCGAATATGAAATGGTCCCTCTATTTAGGGGTGATACCAAGGTTTTGACTATTAGTTTCAGAACCACCACAATCCCTGCTCAAGATGTAGCAAGGTGGGTGTCTAAATATGCCACGATACTATCTGGGCCAGACAAAAAGGAAGATGAGCAAGGCTATTGGACGGGAGAATACAGATGTGTAGTCTCCTTTAAAAATGAAGACCCTGAGTACAGGCATGGCAAGATACCCAAGTACTTTTTCATGGGGGCTGATAGAGGGATCACCAGGTATAGTGGCCAGCCTCAGGCCTGCTTCCAATGTGGGTCCTATGACCACCAGAGGCGCCTATGCACCACTCCTTTGTGTTCGCGGTGCGGCACGAGGGGCCATCTGACGGCAGCATGCTATAGCAGCATAAGGTGTAACTTCTGTGGGGAGCTAGGTCACACTTATTTTTGGTGCCCTCAGGCATACTACAATCAGCAAGATGCCAAAGTGTTTGAGAAGGCCCAGCAAGTAGCCAAAACGGGAAAAGAAAGGGCGGAAGCCAAGGAACAGACGAGGGTTTTGAGGGAGGCTTTAAGAAGGAGAGGACAGAAGGTACCAAACCCAGAAGAGCAGGAAGACAGGGGGAGACATAGTGACCCACTGCCCACAAGGGAAGAAAGGCAAAATAGGGCAGAGAGACCCACAATAGATGCCGAATGGTCTGTGGTCCGCAGAAGAGTGACAGGAGGACAGGAGGGGAGGCCACGGGAGAGAAAGGGGCCACGGGAAAATGTGGTTACAGAGGGCAATAGGTTCCATGTTCTTGAGGACGAAGGAGGAAAAGGAGAGGAGGAGAGCATGTTAGCCACTGAGGAGCCCACTGATAGTGAAGTATTGGTGGCCGTTGAGGAAGTAGAAGGCAGACAACCGATGCAGATGGGGGAAGCGAAGGGACAAAGGAGCCCCAGAAAGAGAAAACAAAAAGAAAAGGAGACACGGGAGAATAAGGCAGAGAGGGAGAGGGGAAGAGGACGAAGAGAACCGATGATGGAAGGACAGGTGGATGAGCCTTCAAGGAAAGGTCCTGAAGATCCACCTGAACCGATGTTGTCAGAAGTAATGGCAGAGGAAGGAGCGAATACAGCAGTAGCTTCAAAAGAAAATCAGGTAATGGATTGGTGGAGCCTCACAAGATAAATGCAAACTCCCTTTCCTGTCCCCTTCCATCCCTGGCCCCTGACCGGGGCATTCCTCCTCCCCCACCTTTGTCCAGTGTCCCTTCCCTTGTTTCCACTTCCCCGGTGTCTTCTCCACCAGCCCCTGTCTTTTCACCCCTTTCACCTTCCCTCTCACCTTCCCCCCAAATTGGTGAGGCTACACCTCCGGTTGCTTCGGAGGAGGTAGAGAGGACCCAGCTAGAATCGGAGGACCAGAGGATGGAGGAAACTGGAGAAAGCCAGAAGGACTAGTATGGTTTGGGAGCCTTTATTTGGAAGGAATTTATTTGAATTGACTCAAATCAAAATTAAAATTAAACTGAGAAACATAATATCAATGCCAGTTTTAGTTTGGGAAAGAAAATTAATTAGTTTTTGCATGGTTATTGGTATGTTTAATGTTGATGTTAGAGCTAAGGTATTTTTCAGCAAAGATTAATAATGGTGTTCCTGAGAATCACCACTTGGAACGCGAGAGGGCTGAGGATGGCCGAGAGGCGAAATGAGATCCTTCCCTTGCTGGCAATGATGGCGCATGACGTGGTGGTTTTGCAAGAGACCCACCTGGTGAGCGAGCAGCAACGCTCCCAGGCCCAGAAATGGTGGACAAAAGGACCGTCCATTTGGTCCTATGGGGAGGAACACCAGGCAGGCGTGGCGGTCTTATTTAAAGCTAGGCATGACCTCCATATTGACTTTGTTCTCGAGGCTTTACCGGGCAGGTTGCTAGTTGTGGACTTTACCTTGGTGGAGATTGCAAAAGATGGGAAGGAGGAAAAGGTTTGTTTTCGGCTTTGCGGGCTTTACGCCCCTGTGGTGGCATCGCAACGGAAAACATTTTGGCCACATTTGAAAGGATATTGTGCTACTTATAGACATTTACTGGTTGTAGGGGATTTCAATAATAGGACCAAATTATCAGATTGTTCAAATTATGTTGACCAAAGTAAAACTGGGAAGAAGTCTCCCATTTTAACACCTGAGGAGAGACTTTTAGAGACCTTTTTTTCAGATCGTAATTTAAAAGATAAAGCTTTGGAAGTGACTAATCAGATGGGTTTTTTTCCTCTCCCTTGCAAAAAAGCATTTATGGATAAATATTCTTCACTGGAGGGGTGCAAGTTTACTTACTATCAAAAAGACAGAGCTAGTAGATTGGACAGAATTAGAGCCCCTGCCGAATTGAAGCCCTTGAGTTGCCAACTGATGATCACCCCATGGTCAGATCATGCCATGCTTCACATGCATTTTGCGTTAGGGGAGATCTACTCCAGAGGGAAACCTCTGTGGAGGCTTCGCCCAAAGACGATTGGGAACCTCACCTGTAAGGAGGAGATTGCGGGCGTTTTGGCAAATATGCTGACATTGGAAGACCTGTATGTTGGAGAACTGTCTGTCTGGTGGGAGAGAACCAAAAAGATCATTAAGAAGACTTGTCAAAGTTATGAATATTTTATTAATCGGAAGGATTTGCAGGGCTATCAGACAGCAGTATACCAATTCTTGAAATGCCACTACAAGGTTAACCATGGCCTTCCAGTAAATCAGAATTTGTTGGAATGGTCCAGAGGTGTAATAAGAGAATTCCAGAAGAAACAGAAACTTAAGAAGAAATATTATAAAGAGTTTAGGACCAAGGGGTCAGTGGTGGACATGGAAGACTGGGCCAGAGCCAAGGCCCCCCAAGCCTCAGTGGTCATGGGGGGCTTGAGGCGCTGTGAGCAGGACCCAGTCAAGAGAGACCCGAGAGAAATGCTGAGAGTGATGGAGGACTTCTACAGGGACTTATATGCAGGGAATAAAATAGGAAAAGAGAAAATTAACGATTTTTTGGATCAGGTACCTCAAAATATACTAGAGAGTATGTACCAAGGGCTAACTCCGATAGACAAGGATGAATTGGTGGCCCCCGTAACAGAGAAGGAAGTCCAGGAGGTCATAGTCCAGGGAAGAGGCAAGTCAGCTCCGGGCCCAGATGGACTCGGATGGGCCTTTTACAAAACTTTTGCAAAGTGGCTGGTTCCTCCTCTCACCCGAGTCATAAATGAACTCATGTCTAGAGAAAGCTTGACAGACTCCTTTTATGAAGGCATTTTGATTTTCTTTCCCAAACAAGGGGATCTGACTTTGCCCAAAAACTGGAGACCTATTGTTTTAACAAATGTGGATTACAGAATTGTGGCAAAGGTGTTGAATAACAGACTGGCAAAAATAGCAACGAAAATTGTTTTAGGTTCCCAAACCAGTGCTGTTCCAGGTCGTTGTATGGTAGACTCTTTGTGTCTGTTTAGAGAAGTCTTTCATTTAGCCCAAAAAGGCAAATGGGAAGGAAAAATATTGCTCTTGGATCAGGCCAAAGCTTTTGATCGAGTCCACCATCAGTTTATGTGGGAAGCACTGGCAAAAAGGGGTCTCCCCATGCCCTTTGTCAGGTACATCCAACTGCTTTATTTGAAGGCACAGGTAATTCCTCAGATTAATGGGCACAGAGGGACTCCGATCCGGCTGAATTCGGGGGTCAGGCAGGGCTGCCCCCTGAGCCCCCTCCTCTACATCCTGGTTCTGGATTCGGTTCTTTGCCAAATCCAGGCAGAAGAAAGCATTATAGGTCTGAGGGTCACCCTTCCCAGCGGAGGAGTCATGCCTTTTCCCATAGAGACTTCGGTTAAGAAGGTAAAATATGCAGCCCATGCTGATGACATTTCTCTGTTTATTAATCATCAGAAAGAGATGGTTTCAGCAATGACTATTTTCGATAGGTATCAGCAAGCTTCAGGGGCTCAGATTAACTTACAGAAAAGTAATTTGATTTCCTTTTCCCTAGAAGAAGAAAGTTTAATTTTGTCTCCAGTGGAAGCTGTTGTTGTGAATCAGGAGATCCAAAGTGAGATGTTAGAAAAATTGAAGGAGTATAAAATTTTAGGTTTATTATTTACTATTAAACCTTTTGGGTGGGAAAGGAATTGGCATCTATGGTTGGAAAAAATAAAGGAGAGTTTTGTTAGATGGAAGCCATGGCAGTTAAATGTTTATCAAAAAGCAGTGTATATAAAGACCTACCTTATGCCACGGGCCTTGAATCTTGCTGCAGTGTACCCTCCCCCCCAAAAGGTCTTAAAGGAGGCAGAAAAGTCAGTTTTCCATTTTCTCTGGGGAACGGCCTCCTTCCCTTTGGCTCGGGCCGTAGCTTATAGGAAAACGGAGCAAGGAGGGCTGGACCTGCCAGCGCTGAGGCTGAGGTTTCTGTCCGTTTTTCTCAGCCAAAACTTTGGAAAACTCAGCCAACGGTTTCAACAGCAATCTGGCCTGGAGGGATGGCTGGCCCTTTTTGCCAGGCATTGGGTGAATGAGAGCTGGTCTGGGAAATGGTGGTGGGAGGAACCTGTGCCTTTCCGGGTGACGGCTGCAATGAGGCAGACCGGCCCTGACTTCCTCAGAGAAGTGTATGGGCAGATTCAGCAAAACAAAGTCCTGGCAGAGTGGTTTCAGACCAAGGCGGGATGTATCAGGACCTTGAAGAGTTTTGTGTATTGGGAAATGGTGAGGGTGGTCTTTTTTCAGCCTCAGATGGAAAAGAACGCCAAGAAGGACCAGTTGTCTCTGTATTTAAAAGAACTGCCCGAAAGCATCGAGTATTTCACGGACCGGAGGGTCCCTTTTGGTCTGTGGGACATTCGGTGGAGATTTTATCACCAAATATACTGTTTAAAAGGAAATCAGCCATGGTTGAAGGAAACAGAGCAAATGTGTCCTAGACTCTTGTGTCAAAAACAATCTTGTGTGACTGAGAAACTGTACAAAGAGACAACAGAACACTTTATAAAAGACTGTCCTTCGGCCAAGGACACTTGGAAGAAGGTGGCCGCTGCTTTGGATTGGCCAGATTTGGCCGGTCAGCCTTGGGAAGCGGTAGCCTCTGGACTAGAGCCGGAGTCGGGAGTCAGAGGACCGCGTCGGCGGCTGGAGAGAAAAAGAAAGAGAGGATACAAAGGGGGGATTGTGGGCTCCTTTTGGGAAGTCCCTTGGTCAACAGTTAGACTGGTAAATTTGTATGTTTTGTTAGCTTTGGTTTTCCAGAGAAAGAGAGAGTTAGTGACCCAAAGACAGGCGGATGTTAATATTGCTGTTCGTTTTGTACTGAACAAAATAAATTTTCTGAGTATAATAGAACGAGGGAGAATGTCCTCCAACAAATGGAGGAAGTTTTGGCCATGGCTGGCAGAGGCCACACCGGGCATAACCTGAGAATTTATGTGTTTTTGGGTTTTGGATAATTTGGTATATTAGAATTTAAATTTATGTATTAGAATGTAAATTTGGAGTTTTGTAAGATTCAAACTAACTGGAATTAAAATCTATAGCTATAAGGGTTTTACAAGGTTTTTATAATGTTTTATAATGTTTTGTAACGTTTTTGTAATAATACAATGCTTTTGTAATAGTTGAAGTAGCAAATTTGTTAGTAGGATGTATTATTTTAAATAAAATATTTATACCTAAAAAAAAAAATATTTATACCTAACCCCTAACCCCTAACCCTAACCCTAACCCTAACCCCTAACCCCTAACCCTAACCCTAACCCCCTAACCCTAACCCTAACCCTAACCGAGTACTACAATGTAATACAATATAATAATAAAATATAATAATGAAAACATATGATGATAATAATAATAATAATATCATAAATATAAATGAGGTGATGATGTTGATGGTGCAGATTGTGACGTTTATATTTTCTACTATCCATTATTTTCTTTTGAAAATAAGAATTAAATACTGGACAGTCGAGATAGGGGCACCTAAAGCATCTCCTCTCCTTCCTTCTTTTCTATTTTCCTTCCATTAAAAAAGGCGGCCTTCATTTCCTTCAACGTTGCTATTCCTGACTTGAGCCACCGGAGGGCGCACAGGAGCTCCTGGCGCTTCTCCTCGGCCCTTTCACTCCAATCGTTGCAACGTCAGCCTGAATCGGGGCCGGCCCTCCGAGTGCGGAGGCGCAGAGTGCCCTACTGGAGTCAGTCTAGGAGTGAACATCTCGGAGTGCTTGCCAAAGAGCGGGAAAGGGTAGAGCGTCGCCATGGAGATAGTCTAGGAAACCAACTTAGAGGGCCAGGTGCTGATTGGCGGAAGGCCCATGCGTCACAGAGATACATTCTAGGAATTCCGTCGCCGTGGAGAAAGGAAAGAGTGCGCCTCCGCGGAAGACGGGGGCGAGGCTACGCAGGCACTTCCGGTCACGTCTTTCCGAGTCTGGAAGAAAAGGATGGACTCTGGGCCCAGAGTCCATCCTTTTCTTCCGGACTCGGAAGGGCGTGGCCGGAAGTGCCTGCGTAGCCTCGCCCCGTCGTCTGACGCTCTGAGACCATATTTCCTAAAACGTCACCGTGGCGACGATCTAGCCATCCACGCTCGGAGGGCTGGCCCTCGAAGACGGGCTTCCTAGACTGCCTCCTAGAGAGGTAGACCGGTAGACCGGGTCTTTCCACGTTGGGTAAACCGGGGCCTCTGGCAAAACGGCAGCCGAGGGCTCCTCATTACAGGAACACCGACCGAGGCCTCCGGAAAAATTAGCTTGGTCTCCCCGTTCCCCGCAAACAGGTAGATCGGGGCCTCCTGAAAGCTGTGGGGCCCTGGTGTCCCCATAAATAGGTAAACCGATGGCTGGGGCTGGCTGGGGAAAGGGAGACCAGGACCCCCAGAAAACGTTATGGACGGGGCTGAAAGGAGAAAGAAAGACCAGGGCCTCTGAAAATCACAAGGGCTGGGGCTGGGGCTGGGGCTGGGGGGGGGACCGGGGCCTCCATAAAACAGTCTGGCTGGGGCTGGAGGAGGTGGGGGGGTGGAAGGGAGACCGGGGCCTCCATAAAACACTTCGGCTGGAGCTGGAAGGAAAAATAAAGACCAGGGCCTCCAGAAAAAAGTTTGGCTGGGGCTGGAGGGGAAAGGTAAACCGGGGCCTCCGGAAAACACTGGCTGGGGCTGAAGGGGAAAGGAAGACCAGGTTTTCCAGTAAACAGTTTAGCTGCAGTTCATCACTGACTTCAGTCAATCAATTAATCAATAACATTTTAATTGTCAAATCTGTAGCTTTTTAATTGCACTATATTTTTCCACTAGAACTTGGTTTGACCCGGTCTTGGGAGGAAAGCAGGAGAGAAATATATATAAATAAATAAATAAATAAATAAATTATCAAATAACTATATAGTCAAGCTTTGGTTCATAGTTAATTGTATGATGTATCACCCATCTTATATTTAATAATTGAGGATTAAATTATTTACTTTTTTATTTTAAACAGTAGAAAAAGCAGACATTGATCTTCAATCGTACATACACTACATGCACTGCCTACATTACAATGTACAATACAATATACAATACATATACAGATTATACATTCTATCAAACATACAACATATAATTGACATATTTTAAATTAAATGGGACAAATAATACACACAAGATGTGTATATAGCAAGGAATGGGTACTTATATGGGGACTATAAGACTAGACAAAGTAACTGTTACATGGATTTTTAACTGGCTGACTGGCCGAACCCAAAGGGTGCTCAACAATGGCTCCTTTTCATCCTGGAGAGAAGTGACCAGTGGAGTGTCCAGTGGGGTTCTGTCCTGGGCCCAGTGCTATTTAATATCTTTATTAATGGCTCGGATGAAATTATTGAGAGCCTAGTTATCAAATTTGCAGATGACACTAAACTGGGAGGAGTAGCTAATACCCCAGTGGACAGGATCAAAATTCAAAATGACCTGAATAGACTAGAAAGCTGGGCCAGTGCTAACAAAATGAAATTCAATGCAGAGAAATGTAAGGTTCTGCACTTAGGGAGGAAAAATGAAATGCACAGATATAAAATGGGGGACACCTGGCTGAATGAGACCACATGTGAAAGGGATCTAGGAGTCCAAGTAGACCATAAGTTGAACATGAGTCAACAGTGCGATGCGGCAGCTAAAAAGGCCAATGCAATTTTAGGCTGCATCAAGAGAAGTATAGTGTCTAGATCAAGGGAAGTAATAGTGCTGCTCTATTCTGATTTGGTCAGGCCCCACCTGGAATATTGTTTGCAGTGGAGAAAGGGGAGCCATGTGTCCAAAGGAGGGCGACTAAAATGGTGAAGGGTCTGGAAACCCTTATGAGTAAGGACTTAGAGAGCTGGGGATGTTTAGCCTGGAGAAGAGAAGGTTAAGAGGTGATATGTTAGCCCTGTTCAAATATTTGAAGGGATGTCATATTGAGGAGAGAGCAAGCTTGTTTTCTGCTGCTGCAGAGACTAGAACGCGGAACAATGGATGCAAGCTCCAGGAAAAGAGATTCCACCTCAACATTAGGAGGAACTTCCTGACAGTAAGGACTGTTTGACGGTGGAACACACTCCTTCCTCGGAGTGTAGTGGAGTCTCCCTCCTTAGAGGTCTTTAAACTGAGGCTGGATGGCCATCTGTCGGGGATGCTTTGACTGGGAGTTCCTGCATGGCAGGGGGTTGGACTGGATGGCCCTTTTGGTCTCTTCCAACTCTAAGATTCTATGAGAATATCGATAAGATTATTTGTATTATATATGCACATGTCTGTTGCGGTGCTCCCCCAACTGTGCTCTAAAGGATTCCCCAAAGGATTCTGGGAGTTTCCAGAAAGGCTGGAGTGAGGCCTCCCCCAACCTCAGCCTGGTCTGGGGATGATGGGAAGCATCCTCCTCCTCCTCCCACCCTCTTGGGGGACTCCAGGACAGAGAATGGAGGACGCCTTCAATGCTCCCCAACACCCTGGACCTTCTGAGGATGATTGGATTGTCCTCCAAGACAGCAACTGAGGCTGACATTCAAGTCCCCAACCCTGGGAAGGGGATGATAGGTTAGCTTCTTTCATACACAATGGTTCTTTTGTGTGCAGTCCTGTCCTCCATTTCTGGATTACACATGAAAGAACTTGTTAAAGGTGAAATGGAGGGCAGGATTGCACATGAATGAACCCTCCGCA
Organism: Urosaurus nigricauda; assembly: GCA_034509955.1. NCBI lineage: Eukaryota > Metazoa > Chordata > Lepidosauria > Squamata > Phrynosomatidae > Urosaurus > Urosaurus nigricauda. The sequence continues at coordinate 278,582,674 of JAOEGL010000003.1, forward strand.
AGTGAAATGGAGGACAGGATTCAGCCCTTCCTCCCTCCTTCTGGGGTCTGGGGGCATTCCCTCTCTCCTCTGGCTCCTCCCCCTTCGAGGGTCCTGGAGGAGGAAGGGTCAGTAGTGTCCTAGAAGTATATGTCTCATAAGATATAAATCTACACCAGAAATATATATGCATGCGTGTGTATAATATACACACACACCAGATGTATGTATGTATGTGTGTGTGTATATATCTATATATATATGTACATACACAGCAAAAGTATGTATGTGTGTTTGTGTATATGTCTGTGTATATATATACCCTTACACACACACACATAGCAGATGTACGTATGTGTATAGATCTACATTTCAGTATCTCACATATCTCACTACGTCTCTCGCAGACACACACCAGAAGTATATATGGATACAGTGGTCCCCCGGGTTACAAAAGTAATCCGTTCTGGCACCCCTTTTGTAACCCGAAAAGTTTCGTAACCCGGGGGACCACTGTATTTGTAGCGCAGCGCGGCAGATTTAAAGGGGCCGGGTGTGTTTTTTTTTGCAACCTGGGTTTTTTTTTCGGAGACCGGGGCCGTTTTTCCGGCCCCGGCTCTTTCGTATCCCGGGGTTTACGTAGCCCGGGGGATTCGTAACCGGGGGAGACCACTGTACTTAAAAATTAGCCCCGAGACTTCAGTTGACCCACCTGAGGCTAATAATGAAGATTCCTAGGAGAAAGGCGCCCTCTTGTGGCTACAGTAGAGCCATGCAGTCCCATTGGGCTTCTTCACGCCAACTTCTTGACTCTTCTTTGAGCTTCGTCCAAACTTCTGTCTTGGGGCGCCCTCTGGTGGCCACTCTTGGCAACTGTTTTGGGATTTTGAGAGAAATGCAAGAAGCATTGAGCGCATTGAGGTCCCCAAACGGTGCTCTTTAATCAGGGATCCTGGACTTCAGCTCCCAGAATCCCAGGCTCTGGACCAATATAGCTGAGGCTCCTGGAAACTGAACTCCAAAACCATCTCTGAAAGGGCACCAATTTAGTGCCACTGCATTCAGTAGGCCTCCTCTTCAGTGTGTCCTGAATGGCCCCCAGCCCCACTGGAAACCCTCTTCCTCCAGAAGCGACTTCCCCAAGCCCTCTTCTCCAATGCCCATCCATCCATCCGATGGGCGTCCTCCATTGGGAGAAATGATCATGGCCTCTGGAGCCCCGTTGCCCACTTTGCAGCCCTCCTAGACGCCCAGATGGGTCCAGAGACCCCTTTCTGCCCATGAAGTGCCCACCGCGGAGACATCCCTTGCTTGACAAAAGCCAAGAGTCCTTTCTTTCCTTGGCCCATCGGGAAACATTGGGGAATATTTACTATAAGAAAACATTGGGGAATATTTGCCTATAAGGAAGCATTGGGGATTACTTACCCATGAAGAAACACTGGAGAATATTAGCCCAGAAGGAAACATTGGGAATATTTGCCCATAAGGAACCACTAGGGAATATTTATCCATAAGGAACCGCTGGGGAATATTTGCCCATAAAGAAACATTGGGGATTACTTGTCCATAAGGATAACTCCAAGCATTATTTGTTCATTTACAAGTATTATTCATTAACAAGTATTGCTCTTCAGGCAAAAAAGTTGCACAAAGTTTGAGAAGTTGGGGGGGGGGGTCCCTGCCCTTTGGCTTACAGTCTACTGAGAAGGGGCCACGTCCGGCGGAGACCGTCTCTTCCTCTCTGCCTCTGGGCCAGAGGAGGGCCTTTCCTCGCCTGCTGCTTCTGAGCCTGGATGGACCTCACTCTTCCTCTGGACCTCGAAAAGGGCAGCATTGGCAGCTGAGAGGGACCTAAATGGGGCTGGAAGAATGAAAGCCAGGGGAGCCTGCAATCATTGCCCACCTCCAAACTTGGGGGTCAGGGGTCCCACCCAGGACTGTCCCTAGGGCAGGCAATGCTGGCCTTTGGGGGCTGCCCTTCTCCTCCTGGGCCTCAGCCTGAGCTGTTTGGGACTCTCTGTGTGGAAGGAAAGGGCAGAAAGGGGGTCCAGAAGGGCTGGAGGCTGCAATGCAGGGGTCTCAGGGGGAGCTGCAGGGGACAAACAGTGCTGCTCTCTCATTTCAAAGAAAACCTACCATCAAAGACCACCAAGAAGAAGAAGGAGCCACACAACAAACTCCCTTTTTACCAGCGGCGTCTAAGCGCCACCGTAAAAGGCGAGCCCAACGACCGCTACGCAGAAACTTCACTGAACCACACTTCAAAAACCTTCCTATGCAACAACGTCCGCAGCACTTCTGTTAACTAGTATTAGTAGCGTGTGTTAGTGTTAGTATTTAAGCAGGAGAGACCGGCAGCAACGGTTGTCCCCTGCCTCTCCCCAGTGAGACCCAAAAGGTAAAACGTAAAAGATGGCTGGGAAGAACAGAGGCCCTGAAACAGCAGCCGTTGGCACCAGGAGGGAGCAAGGCAGAAATGGCAGGTGCCACCCTCAGCCAGCAAGGCCTCTGAGGAGCAAAACCTACCTGGAAGATGTCGAAATCCACGAGGGCTTAAAGTCCATCCTCAACCCGGGTCCCTACCAGAAAGGAAGAGCGTTCAGAGGGATCCGCTGCAACTGGGAAACCTGATTGAAATTAAGGGAGGGAGGGAGGCACAAGCACAGAGACAAGAAACATTCAGCAAAAAGCAAACCTCTGAAGAAATCCTGCCAAGGAAACCCTGGGCGCCTTCAAGCCATTTCTGACCTGTGGAGGGCAAAAGGCAAACCTATCAGTGGGTTTTCTTGGCTGCTTTCTTCAGAGGGAGGGTTACCACTGTCGTCCTCTAAGGCTGAGAAAGTGTGACCTGCCCAAGACCAGCCACCAGGTTTCATGTCTGAGCTGGGATTCAAGAGCCATAATCCAACATTGAAACCTCTACTCCACACTGGCTCTTTTTGACGAAAGCCAATAAACTGGAAAACAAGATGCTCAAGCTATTCTACTCTCCTGGACCGTAGTAACACCAGGGCTCCTCCCAAACTACACATCCCAGCTTCCTGCAGAAGGGAACCGAGGCAGTGAAAGTGGTAGCAATGATATAATATATATGTGTGTGTGTGTGTTTATACAGTGTATATATGTATGTATATATGTCTGTGTACACACACACACACACAGAGGACTCTCTCCAAACTACACATCCCAGCTTTCTGCAGAAGGGAACCATGCCAGTGACAGTGAGATCAATAAGGTGATACATACATACTTATATATGTGTGTGTGAGTGTGTGTGTATATATATATATATTAATATACATATGCAGTATATATATGTATGTATATATATGTGTATACACACATACAGACAGAGGGCTCTCCCCAAACTACACATCCCAGCTTTCCACAGAAGTAAACCATGGACCATGGGAGTGAAAGTGGGAGCAATGAGGTGATATAATTATATATGTATACGTTTGTGTGTGTGTGTGTATCAGTATATATATGCATGTATATATGTGTGTACACACACACACACACAGGGCTCCCCCAAAACTACACATCTCATCTTTCTGCAGAAGGGAAACATGGCAGTGACAGGGTTCAATGAGGAGATATACTTGTATATTTGTATGTGTGTACATACAGTATATATATGTATGTATATATATGTGTGTGTGTACATACACACACACACACACACAGAGGGCTCTCTCCAAATTACACATCCCAGGTTTCTGCAGAAGGGAACCATGGGAGTGAAAGTGGGAGCAATGTGGTGGTGATATATATATGTACACGTGTCCCTCCCTGTGTCCTAGGGTTGGGGGCAGAAGACCACCGTGAATATGGAAAAACACAAATACCAAAAACACCATGTTCTTACCTGACAGAACAACTCTCTAGGAATCTCTAGGTCCTCCAGTGCAACTCTGTGGTCAACGTCCAACAGACACTGACCATAAAACTACAAAGGCGTAGTAGGGTATTCTCTCTAGCAATATTTAGGTCTTTTAGTGCAACTTTTAGTTAAAATTAACCATAGATTTGCACTGGAGGACCCAGATATTCCTAGAGTTAACAGATTAATCAAATCCGTGAATAATCAAATCCACAAATGTCAAAACTGCAAATATGGAGGGATAACTGTATATGTATGCATGTATGTATGTATATACACACACATACACACAAACATACTTAGTTGAGTGGGGGATCAGGTCCAGCAGAGACTCTCTCTTCCTTCCTTCCTTCCTTCATCCACGGCTGGCGCTCATGGGTCAGGGTCCTCCTCTTCCTCCGTAGTGGGACCTTTCCTCGACGGCTTCTCAGCCTGGTTAGGATGGAGCCGTGCCCGCCTCTCGAAGCATGGAGGCAAAGAAGAGAAGTGGGGAAAAACAAACGCTCAGTGTACAGCTGTGGGGTGACCGAGGGGTGTCATGGCTGGCCTTGGGCCCCTCTCTTTCCCAAACTCTCCTGACACTCAATGGGTTTCTGGGAGCTACTGAGCCCCTAGCCTTAACATCTGGCTCAGTGGGTTCCAGAGGTTTCTCCAAAAGCCCCCTTGGGTGCCACTATCTCGGCCTCAGATCTTTCCCTCAGTCCTTACTTGCCTCTCCCCATTGTTTAGTATTGCAGCGTCAGTGTGTTGCAAATTGAATGTTTTCTCTGTCTTTTTTTAAAAATGTATTCATTTTTATGTATTTTAATGTATTGGTCTTTTTTACATTTTAACATTGTATGTTTTAAAATTTTTATATTTGTAATTTTTATATATTTTTATTATTTTTATTATTTTAATTGTACAGTTTTTAATTGTTGTGTTTTTATATGTTAGCCGCCTTGGGTCCCACTTTACAAGAAATATGTATAATAATATAATAATATAGTAACATATATTATTTTAATATATAACATAATAGTTATTTATTTATTAAATAATTTTATATAATATATATTATTATAATAAATTATATAATATATTATGGTATATTATTTTATATATATATATATATATATATATATAAAACAAGAATAATAAAAATTAAAGATAAATAAAATTAGAAACGTCTGATGATGAAAGCGGGGCTGTGGCCAGGGTGGCTTTATTATCCAAATAAAAAAAAACACACCTTGAAAAGGTTCATGTAATTGTATTTTATTGTTGTTAGCCGCCCCGATTGATCTCAAAGGGGCGGGGCATAAATAATAAATTTTATTATGATGACTATTATTCATGGGCACAGAATAGGTCCTGAACCCCTTGAGTCTAGACTAGTGGGCCTCCTCTGCAGGGCTGTTGTTGTGAAGGGAAAGGTCTCTCTGTGTGTGGGGGTGTCCTATGGGCCTTTCGGCCTTCAGGGTTGTCAAGAAGAAGAATTGGGGTGAGGAGGGGGGCCTTAATCTGCCTCTGGATCAGGCCCTGCTTGCTTGGCCTCCTCCTTTTCCTATTGGGACGCCCCGGGAGGGACTGCGCATGCTCAGAGCGGCAGCCATTTTCCTTCCTGGCAGAGAGGGAGGGAGGGCGGCAGTGGCTTCAGGGGCTGGGGCTGCGCATGCGCGATGCTCCTGGGCCTCCATCTTCAACCTTACTCTGCTTAATTGCCTTCGAGGGATCCCTGGGGAGGAGAGAAGATGGGTTAGGCCTTTGCTGGCTGCCGGGGCTCCAAGGCCTTGGAACTCCTCTCTCTCTTCCTTCCTTCCTTCCTTCCTTCCTTCCTTGGTCTGAAGAGGAGACTTTGAAGAGGAAGCCAAAATGGAGGACAAGGTGAGGAGAAGAAGAAGGAGATGGACTCAGGAGGGAAAGGCAGCCAGGGGGGCCTTCGGAAGAAGGAGAGTTTTGTGTGTGTGTGTATATATATATATATATATATATGTGTGTGTGTGTGTGTGCATAGTGTATGTGTTTGTGTGTGTATGTATATATATAGTGTGTGTGTGTGTATATATATATATATATAATATGTATGTGTGTATAGTGTGTGTGTGTGTGTATAAATATATAATGTTTGTGTGTTTGTGTGTATTTAGAGTGTATATATCTGTTATTTTATATTTATATATATATATATATGTAATTTGTATTATATATTATTATTATTAGTTTTATTTATATAGCGCTGTATATTTAAACAGTGCTGTACATGCAATCTTTTAATTAGATGGTACCCTGCCCTCAGGCTTACAGTCTAACAGAGACAACACAAAAGGAAGAGGGGAAGATGGTGGGAGAGGGAATAAGGTCCAGTGGTTTTTCTCTCCCTCTCAGGCCTGGACCAAGGCAGATGGACTGGAGGGAGGGCACGGCTTCTTCTTCTTCTTCTCTCATAGAATCATAGAATCATAGAGTTGGAAGAGACCACAAGGGCCATCCAGTCCAACCCCCTGCCATGCAGGAACTCCAAGTCAAAGCATCCCCGACAGATGGCCATCCAGCCTCTGCTTAAAGACCCCTAAGGAAGGAGACTCCACTACGCTCCGAGGGAGTGTGTTCCACTGTCGAACAGCCCTTACTGTCAGGAAGTTCCTCCTAAGGTTGAGGTGGAATCTCTTTTCCTGCAGTTTGCATCCATTGTTCCGCGTTCTAGTCTCTGCAGCAGCAGAAAACAAGCTTGCTCCCTCCTCAATAGGACATCCCTTCAAATATTTAAACAGGGCTATCATATCACCTCTTAACCTTCTCTTCTCCAGGCTAAACATCCCCAGCTCCCTAAGTCTTTCTTCATAGGGCAAGGTTTCCAGACCCTTCACCATCTTAGTTGCCCTCCTTTGGACATGCTCCAGTTTCTCCACATCTTTTTTGAATTGTGGTGCCCAGAACTGGATACAGTATTCCAGGTGGGGCCTGACCAAAGCAGAATAGAGTGGCACTATAACTTCCCTTGATCTAGAAACTATACTTCTATTGATGCAACCTAAAATTGCATTGGCTTTTTTAGCTGCCGCATCGCACTGTTGACTCATGTTCAGCTTATGGTCTACTTGGACTCCTAGATCCCTTTCACATGTGGTCTCATTCAGCCAGGTGTCTCCCATCCTATATCTGTGCATTTCATTTTTCCGCCCTAAGTGCAGAACCTTACATTTCTCTGGATTGAATTTCATTTTGTTAGCACTGGCCCAGCTTTCTAGTCTATTCAGGTCATTTTGAATTTTGATCCTGTTCTCTGGGGTATTAGCTACTCCTCCCAGTTTAGTGTCATCTGCAAATTTGATAAGTATGCCCCCAATTCTGTCATCCAAATCGTTAATAAAGATGTTGAATAGCACTGGGCCCAGGACAGAGCCCTGTGGGACCCCACTGGTCACTTCTTTCCAGGATGAAAAGGAGCCATTGTTGAGCACCCTTTGAGTTCGGTCAGTCAACCAATTACAAATCCATGTAACGGTTACCTTGTCTAGTCCACATTTTACAAGCTTGTTTGCAAGAATGTCATGGGGAACCTTGTCAAAGGCCTTACTGAAATCGAGGTATACTATATCCACAGCATTCCCTTCATCTACCAAGCTGGTAATTTTATCAAAAAAAAGAGATCAGGTTTGTTTGGCATGACTTGTTTCTCTGAAACCCATGTTGGCTTTTTGTGATTATGGCATTGGCCTCTAAGTGTTCACAGACTCTCTGCTTAATGATCTGCTCTAGAACCTTTCCTGGAATTGATGTCAGACTAACTGGACGATAATTGTTGGGATCCTCTTTTTTTCCCTTTTTGAAGATGGGGACAACGTTTGCCCTCCTCCAGTCTGCTGGGACTTCTCCTGTTCTCCAGGAGTTCTCAAAGATTATTGCCAATGGCTCTGATATTACATTTGCCAGTTCTTTTAATACTCTAGGATGTAAGGATGTAGTTCATCTGGTCCTGGAGATTTATATTCATTTAGGTTAACCAGGTATTCCTGTACTACCTCTTTACTTATTCTCTCTCTCTCTCTCTCTCTCTGGCTTTTCTTTGTTAACGAAGATTCAGGAAGGACTCATCCCACGCTTACTGCAAGTGCATTGATGACTGCAAAGGCCAATCCGAGACAAACAAGTCCGGTTACAGAAAGCACAGCAGAAAGTCTCCTTGGGTAATGTTTCCAAGTTGTGGTTCTTTCTGCATTGTCCTTTCTCTTCGAGACTCATTCGGCGTGAGTTCTCAAAAGAGGCTGCAGTATTGTGGATAGTGCCTTGTCTCCATGCCTCCCGATGTGAGGCCAGGGCAGACCGTTGTTGGTGATCAATTTGGCCATTTGTTGTTTCAGGGAGTCTTGTATCTCTTCTTTGGGGCGCCCCTCTTACACTGACCCATGGCAAGTTCACCATAGAGTACTATTTTAGGGAGGCGGTGGTCCTCCATCCTAGAAACATGCCCTGCCCAGCGCAGCTGCATTTTCAGTACATTGGCCTCAATGCTGGTGATCTCTGCTTGCTCCAGGACAGCAACATTCGTCACATAGTCAGTCCAGTGTATGCTTAGGATTGTGTGTAAGACAGCGCTGATGAAAGAGTTTGAGGAGTCGTAGATGTTGGCGATAGGTGACCCATGTTTCAGACCCATAGAGGAGAATGGACAATACAGTGGCTCTGTACACACTGATTTTTGTGCTTCGCCTCAGGTGTTTGTTACTCCAGACTCTTTTGTGAAGCTTTCCAAATGCACTATAGGCCTTTACTAATCTGATCGTTCTCTTTATCAATCTTGGCGTCTGAGGAGATGATACTTCCGAGGTAGGTGAACTGCTGGACAGACTTAAGCCCAGATTTGCCGATGGTGACGTGGGGGTGATAGTGCTCTTCTTGTGGTGCAGGCTGGTAGAGAACTTCCATTTTCTTCAGGCTGACTTCCAGCCCAAACAGCTCTGCAGCCGTTGCAAAGCAGGATGTTAGGCGCTGCAGAGCTGCTTCTGTATGGGCAATAAGGGCAGCATCGTCAGCGAAAAGCAGCTCACGGACTAGATAGTTTCGAGTCTTTGTGTGAGCCTTCAGACGGCTTAAGTTAAACAAGCTACCATCAGTATGGTAACGTATATAGATGCCATCTTCTTCGAGATCTGCTGTAGCCCTTTGGAGCATCATGCTGAAGAAGATTGTAAATAGAGTTAGAGCGAGAACACAGCCTTGTTTCATACCATTCGTTATTAGAAAGGGCTCTGAGAGAGCATCGCCAGATCTGTCTTGTCCTCGCTGGCTCTCATGCAGCAAAATAACAGCGGACAGGCTGCACAGAGGCAGGAGGAGAACGGGCCTCACCACCATCTCCATGCCCCCTCCAAGGCCCCAGAGTCCTCCAATGTCCTCCAGGGTGGTGGGAGAGAGGTAGGCTGGACCATCTGGGCCTATAAAGCCCAAAAAACCTCCCTCCTCCCAGCAGACAGGCTGCACAGAGGCAGGAGGAGGACAGGCCTCACCACCATCTCCAGGCCCCCTCCAAGGCCCCAGTGTCCTCCAGGGCGACGGCGGAGCGGCGGGGAGAGTGGGAATGGTATAATAATAATATTTATTTCTAATCTGCCCCTCTGAACAAGCAATCGGGGTGGAGTACAACAGAATTAAAAACAATGACAGATTAAAATACCCCTTCCTTACCCTTACCACCCTCCCTTAAAAGCACATTAAATCATAATAAAATTAAAAGCATATCCAGCAGAAGCGGCAAGGAGGGAAGACGCGGCCAAACGGAGGCAACGCCAGCGCCTCCCATCCCCCACCACCACCAGCGGAGCTAGGATTGTGGGGGGGGATACCAGGTCGGAGGCCTCAAAAACGCCTCCCCTATTATGTCCTTCATGAGAGAGCGGCATACACAGAAAAATTGGCATTCTATTGAGACTGGAAATTTAACTGGAGCACTCACCCTCACCATTAGAGAATGGAGCCGGGAGTTTCTTGGGAGTGGCAATTGAAGTTATGCGGGGTCAGGGAAGGTATGGCGGCAACAAAGTGAACACATGCTAAAAAGAAAAAGGGATTGATATTTGATATCTATCCCTTCTTCAGTTCACTGTTACCCAGGATAATGTGGAGAATGCACCAACCAATCCACAATCCCTTAATCTGCTCCTCTGCAATGTCAGGTCGGCCAAAGGTAAGACGCATATCATCCACGATCTCCTCGTGGTTGAACAGGCCGACCTGGCATGCTTTACCAAGACCTGGTTGGGAGATGCCAGCGCTGTAACATGGGCGCAGGCTCTCCCAGCCAGTTACACGGTCAGCGAGGGAGTGGTGTGGCCTTAGTCCATAAGACCAACCTGACCTTGATCAGGAAGCCTGTCCGGAAAACAGTCCACATCGAGTGTGTGTACCTTAGCCTGAAGACCAAGGGTAGCTTACGGATTCTGTTAGTCTACTGGCCACCCCGTTGCCTAGCAGACTCCCTAACCGAGCTGACTCAGCTGGTCTCGGAGCTGTTGTTGGACTCCCCCAGACTACTAGTTCTGGGCGACTTCAACATTCCTCTAGAGACCAGCCCATCTAATCTGTCCGGAGTGGCTCGGCAGTTCATGGAATCCATGACAAGCATGAACCTATCCCAATTGGTCGACAGGCCTACCCATTGTGCAGGTCACACACTCGATGGGATTTTTAGTACGGAACAGGAGTATCCGTGGCTGGAGGTAACCAAAATCTCCGCATTGTCATGGTCGGACCATCCCCCCAGGGGTGGCGGACTCATTAGAATGGTCCGCCCTCGAAGGCTGATGGAACCAATGGGTTTCCAGAACGCCTTAGAGGGTTTATTGGTTGGTAACACCGGCAATTCTTCTGAGACCTTGGTGAATACTTGGAACACCAATCTTCCTAAGGCTCTCGATAAAATCGCTCCTGAGCGTCCTCTCTAACCCGCTCCCAACCATATGCCATGGTTCTCTCAGGAACTCAGGGAGATGAAGCAGGTTGGATGACGACTAGAGTGCAGATGGCGGAAGACTCATCTCTTATCCGACAGAACTCGCCATAGGCAGCACCTTCGCTCCTATCGGGAAGCTTTGCGGGCAGCGCGGAGATCCTTCTGCTTTGCTCACATTGCGTCTGCAGAGTCCTGTCCAGCGGAACTGTTCAAGGTGGTGGGGGAACTGACACAGGTTCCCCCTGCGCCAAATCCCCTGCTTAACCCCACGACAGCCTGCTGTGATGCATTTAACATCTACTTTGCAGACAAAATCTCTCGGATAAGAGCCGACTTAGACGCCAGTGTTTCATCAGTATCTGTAAATGAGGCATCTAGCAACTCCGTTACTGCTACTTACTGGATGAGTTTCAATCTGTAAGTACTGAGGACGTGGACAAGCGTGAGGAAGACGAACTGCTCTCTCGATCCATGTCCAACATGGCTGGTCGTCCAGGGAGGGGATGCATTGAGGACATTCCTTCGGGATGTAGCCAATGCATCCCTCAGGGAGGGTATCGTTCCACCTCTTGAAGAAACCTTCCCTTGACCGCCTGGACCGAAACAACTATAGGCCAGTTTCCTTGCTGCCATTCCTAAGCAAGGTGATCGAGAGAGCAGTTGCCTCCCAACTCCAAGCTGTCTTGGATGAAACCGATTATCTCGATCCTTTCCAAACCGGCTTCTGGGCAGGTTATGGAGTTGAGACTGCCATGGTTGCTCTGACAGATGACCTCCGCTTGAGCATTGACAGGGGTGGTGTGACCCTGTTAGTGCTCTTGGATCTCTCAGTAGCCTTTGACACCATTGATCATGCCATCCTTTTGGACCGGCTGAAAGGGATGAGGATCGAAGGCACTGCCTTGCAGTGGTTCCGTTCCTTTCTCTCCAGCAGGACCCAAAGGGTGAGGCTCAGGGACAGTTGCTCCTACAAATCTGAGCTAAATTGCGGCGTCCCTCAAGGCGCTGTTCTGTCCCCGATGCTATTTAATATTTACATGAAGCCGCTGGGGGAGATCATTTGGAGGCATGGAGCTCAGTGTCATCAGTACGCTGATGACACTCAGATATATTTCTCCATGACCAGATCATCTGCGCAGACCTCAGATGGCGTTTCCTCTCTCAATGACTGCCTGGCAGCGGTAATGGATTTGATGAGGGAAAACAAATTGAGACTGAATCCGGGCAAAACGGAGGTACTGACAGTTACCGGCCCAAAACCAGGCTTGGGAATACAGCTCCTGTTCCTAGACGGAGTCACACTCTCCTCGAAGGGCCCTGTTCGCAGTCTGGGGGTGCTCCTAGACTCGTCGCTTCACATGACTAGTCAGGTTATCAGGCCTGTTATCAGCTTCGGCTGATACGCCAGCTGCAACCTTTCCTGGAGGTGAGGGACCTGGAAACTGTGGTACACGCACTGGTAACCTCACGTTTGGACTACTGTAACGCACTCTACATGGGGCTGCCCTTAGACTTAACCTGGAAACTTCAATTGGTACAAAATATGGCAGCCAGATTAGTCTCTGGAGCTTCCAGAAGAGAGCATATAACTCCATTGTTCTAATCTCTTCACTGGCTGCCGACCAGTTTCTGGGCACAGTACAAGGTGTTGGTTTTAACCTTTAAAGCCCTGCATGGCTTGGGTCCATCTTATCTAAGGGACTGTCTCCTTCCATATGAACCTCTCCGCACACTTCGGTCCTCTGGGAGGAACCTGCTACAGCCCATGAAGACAAGGTTGGTGCAGACCTCCCAGAGGGCTTTTTCAGCTGTCGCCCCCAAGTTGTGGAACGACCTGCCGGACAAGATGCTTCTCATTTCATCCCTAGAAGGCTTCAAAAAAGCCCTGAAGACGCACCTCTTCTGGCAGGCCTTCCCAGAGAATGTGAATATCTCCCAGCTCCAATCCTGAGTCTAACCTTAGGCCCTAGAATCGTCTTTTTTCCAGCCTTCCTTCCCTTGTACCTTATTCCTAGATGACCTAGGTCTTAGGTCCGTTTTCCCTGCTGCTGTTTTTTATTGCCTCTTTTAGCTATTCTATGTTTTAACTGTATTGTGATTTAATTTTTTTTAAGGGGGGTGGTAAGGGAAAGGATGGGATATTTTAACTGTAACTGTTTTTAACTCTTGTTGTAATCCGCCCCGATTGCTTGTTCAGAGGGGCGGACTAGAAATAAATTATTATTATTATTATTATTATTAGGGCTTTATAGGTTTTATATATATATATATATATACACACACACACACACATATATATATAAAATGTCTGGAGAACAGGAGCAGTCCCAGCAGACTCCCTCAATTGAGTGTAATTGAGTCTCCTTCCTTGGAGGCTGTCTTTGTGCAGAGGCTGAATGGCCATCTGTCAAAAGGGAGATGCTTTGATTGAGATTTCCTGCATGGCAGAAAGATGGGGTTAGAATGGACCATGGCCCTTTTTGTGGTGTCTTCCAACTCTATGAATCTATGATGGAGATTTCCTGCATGGCAGAAGGATGGGGTTAGACTGGATCGTGTCCCTTTTCAGGGTCTCTTCCAACTCTATGATTCTATATAGTATTTATACACACATTTTGCCACCTGAGTGGACGCCCCACTGGTCACTCCTCTCCAGGGTGAAGAAGAGGACCCTTGTTGAGGACCCTTTGGGTTTGACCAATTACAAATCTATGTAACGGTTACCTCATCTAGCCCACATTTTACAAGCTTGTTTGCAAGAATATCATGGGGGACCTTGACAAAGGCCTTACTGAAATTGTGGTATGTTATATCCACAGCATTCCTGTCCTCCAGCAAGGTCTGGAGAAAGGCCTTGTTCCCTCCCCCCCCCCCCCGGCCAGGGTTCCAGGAAGAGGCCTGTCCCTCCAGCAAGGTCCAGAGAAGAGTCCCATCCCCCTGGCAGGGTCCAGAGAAGGGACCTGTCCTCCCCCACTGGGTCTGGGGAAAGGCCCTGTCCCCCTGGTAAGGTCCAGGGAAGGGAAGGTATGTAGAAGAGCCCGGTTCCCTGACAAGATCCAGAGAAGAGCCCTGTCTTCCCCAGTAAGATCCAGAAAAGAGGCCTGTCCGCTGCCACCAAGATCTAGAATCATAGAATCATAGAATCATAGAGTTGGAAGAGACCACAAGGGCCATCCAGTCCAACCCCCTGCCATGCAGGAACTCCAAGTCAAAGCATCCCTGACAGATGGCCATCCAGCCCATGCTTAAAGACCCCTAAGGAAGGAGACTCCACTACACTCCGAGGGAGTGTGTTCCACTGTCGAACAGCCCTTACTGTCAGGAAGTTCCTCCTAATGTTGAGGTGGAATCTCTTTTCCTGCAGTTTGCATCCATTGTTCCGCGTTCTAGTCTCTGCAGCAGCAGAAAACAAGCTTGCTCCCTCCTCAATATGACATCCCTTCAAATATTTAAACAGGGCTATCATATCACCTCTTAACCTTCTCTTCTCCAGGCTAAACATCCCCAGCTCCCTGAGGCGTCCTTCATAGGGCAAGGTTTCCAGACCCTTCACCATCTTAGTTGCCCTCCTTTGGACATGCTCCAGTTTCTCCACATCTTTTTTGAATTGTGGTGCCCAGAACTGGACACAGTATTCCAGGTGGGGCCTGACCAAAGCAGAATAGAGTGGCACTATAACTTCCCTTGATCTAGAAACTATACTTCTATTGATGCAGCCTAAAATTGCATTGGCTTTTTTAGCTGCCGCATCACACTGTTGACTCATGTTCAGCTTATGGTCTACTTGGACTCCTAGATCCCTTTCACATGTGGTCTCATTCAGCCAGGTGTCCCCCATCCTATATCTGTGCATTTCATTTTTCCTCCCTAAGTGCAGAACCTTACATTTCTCTGGATTGAATTTCGTTTTGTTAGCACTGGCCCAGCTTTCTAGTCTATTCAGGTCATTTTGAATTTTGATCCTGTCCACTGGGGTATTAGCTACTCCTCCCAGTTTAGTGTCATCTGCAAATTTGATAAGTATGCCCCCAATTCTGTCATCCAAATCGTTAATAAAGATGTTGAATAGCACTGGGCCCAGGACAGAACCCTGTGGGACCCCACTGGTCACTTCTCTCTAGGATGAAAAGGAGCCATTGTTGAGCACCCTTTGAGTTCGGCCAGTCAACCAATTACAAATCCATGTAACAGTTAACTTGTCTATCCCACATTTTGCAAGCTTGTTTGCAAGAATGTCATGGGGAACCTTGTCAAAGGCCTTACTGAAATCGAGGTATACTATATCCACAGCATTCCCTTCATCTACCAAGCTGGTAATTTTATCAAAAAAAGAGATCAGGTTCGTTTGGCATGACTTGTTTCTCTGAAACCCATGTTGACTCTTTGTGATTATGGCATTGGCCTCTAAGTGTTCACAGACTCTCTGCTTAATGATCTGCTCTAGAACCTTTCCTGGAATTGATGTCAGACTAACTGGACGATAATTGTTGAGATCCTCTTTTTTTCCCTTTTTGAAGATGGGGACAACGTTTGCCCTCCTCCAGTCTGCTGGGACTTCTCCTGTTCTCCAAGAGTTCTCAAAGATTATTGCCAATGGCTCTGATATTACATTTGCCAGTTCTTTTAATACTCTAGGATGTAGTTCATCTGGTCCTGGAGATTTATATTCATTTAGGTTAACCAGGTATTCCTGTACTACCTCTTTACTTATTCTGTGCTAAATTTCCTCTATTCTGTCTCCATTATCCTTAGGTTGAGCACCCTTTGCCTTTTCTGAGAAGACTGAAGCAAAGAAGGTGTTGAGTAATTCTGCCTTTTCTCTGTCCCCAGTTAGCATTTTGCCATCTTCTGCACGCAGTGGCCCCACTGTTTCCTTCTTCTTCCTTTTGCTGCGGACATATCCAAAAAAGCCCTTTTTATTGTTCTTAACCTCTCTAGCAAGCCTGAGTTCATTCTGCGCTTTAGCTTTTCTGACTTTACCCCTACATGTGCTGGCTATTTGTTTGAATTCCTTTTTCGTGATTTCTCCATTTTTCCATTTCTTATACATGTTCCGTTTAAAACTTAGCTCAGTTGAAAGTTCCTTAATCATCCATCCTGGCTTCTTGAGACATCTTCCATTTTTCTTCCTCATTGGAATTGTTTGAAATTGTGCCTTCAATATCTCCCTTTTGAGAAACTCCCATCCGTCTTGAACTCCCTTTTCTTTTAGTATTCCTGACCATGGGATCACTCCCAGTATTTCTCTAAGTTTATTGAAATTAGCTCTCCTAAAGTCTAGAGTGCGTGTCTGACTATGCCTAGCTTCTCCCTTCCACTGTATTACAAACTCCAGGAGAACATGGTCACTTCCACCTAAGGTTCCAACCACTTGCACCCCATCAACTAGGTCTTCCCTGTTGGTTAAGATCAGATCTAAAATGGCTGATCCCCTTGTTGCCTCTTCCACCTTTTGGACAATGAAATTGTCTTCCAGGCAAGTGAGGAATTTGCTAGACTTTGAGGATTTGGCTGAGTTTGACTTCCAGCAAATATCAGGATAGTTGAAGTCCCCCATCACTACTACATCTCTCTTTTCTGAGTATGTGATTATCTGTTCTAGAAAGGCATCATCCAATTCCTCTGCCTGAGTCGGGGGTCTGTAGTAGACTCCCACAGTAACATCCCTGTTATTTCCCTCTCCTTTAATTTTTATCCAGATGCTCTCCACCTGGCTTCCAGTATTGACTTCCTCCATCTCTTCACTGGTGTAAATATCCCTGACATCTGGGGAAGGGAAGGTCTAGGGAAGGGCCCTGTCTTCCCCAGCAAGATCCGGAAAAGGGCCCTGTCCCCCCAGCAAGGTCCAGAGAAGGGCCTTGTTCCCCCCCCAGCAATGTCTGGGGAAGGGAAGGTCCAGGGAAGAGCCCAGTCCCCCCAGCAAAGTCTGGAGAAGGACCCTGTCCTCCCCAGCAACGTCCAGAGAAGAGCCCTGTGCTCCCCAGCAAGGTCTGGAGAAAGGCCCTGTCCCCCTGAGCAACACCTGAGGATGGGAAGGTCCAAGGAAGGGCCCTGTGCCCCCAGCAAAGTCCGGAGAAGGACCCTGTCCTCCCCAGCAACGTCCAGAGAAGAGCCCTGTGCTCCCCAGCAAGGTCTGGAGAAAGGCCCTGTCCCCCTGAGCAACACCTGAGGATGGGAAGGTCCAAGGAAGGGCCCTGTGCCCCCAGCAAAGTCCGGAGAAAAGTCTTGTCCTCTCCAGCAAGATCCAGAGATGGGGCCTTGCCCCCCACCCCACCCCAGGTCCAGGAAGGAGAAGGTCCAGAGAAGGGCCCTGTTCCCCCAGCAACGTCCAAAGAAGAGAAGGGCCCTGTCCCCCCAGCAACATCCATAGAAGGGAAGGTTCAGGGAAGGGCCCAGTCCCTTCCCAGCAAGGACCAGAGAAGAGAAGGTCCAGGGACGGGCCTGGTCCCCCCAGCAAGGTCTGGAGAAGAACCTTGTCTCCCCCCCACCAAGGTCCAGGGAAGGGAAGATACGGAGAAGAGCCCTGTCCTCCCCAGTAAGATCCAGAAAAGAACCTGTCCCCCGCCACCAAGATCTGGGGAAGGGAAGGTCTAGGGAAGGGCCCTGTCCTCCCCAGCAAGATCCGGAGAAAGGCCCTGTCCCCCCGGGAAGGTCCAGAGAAGGGCCCTGTCCCCTCAGCAAGGTCTGGAGAAGAGCCCTGCCTTCCCCAGGAAGATCTGGAGAAGGAACATCCTGACAGTAAGGGCTGTTCAACAGTGGAACACACTCCTTCCTCGGAGGGTAGTGGAGTCTCCTCCTTTGGAGGTCTTTAAGCAGAGGCTGGATGGCAATCTGTCAGGGATGCTTTGATTGGGAGTTCCTGCATGGCAGGGGGTTGGACTGGATGGCCCTTGTGGTCTCTTCCAACTCTATGATTCTATGATTCTGTATTCACAGCATTCACTTCATCCACCAAGCTGGTGATTTTATCAAAAAAGGAGATCAGGTTTG
Organism: Urosaurus nigricauda; assembly: GCA_034509955.1. Lineage (NCBI taxonomy): Eukaryota > Metazoa > Chordata > Lepidosauria > Squamata > Phrynosomatidae > Urosaurus > Urosaurus nigricauda. The sequence continues at coordinate 278,600,460 of JAOEGL010000003.1, forward strand.
TCTGTCATGACTAGTTTCTCTGAAACCCATGTTGGCTTTTTGTAATGATGGAATTATCTTCTAGATATCCACAGACTATCTGTTTAATAATCTGTTCCAGAATCTTTCCTGGAATTGATGTCAGACTAACTGGGCGATAATTGTTGGGATCCTCTTTTCCCCCCTTTTTGAAGATAGGCACAACGTTTGCCCTCCTTCAGTCTGCTGGGACTTCTCCTGTTCTCCAGGAGTTCTCAAAGATTATTGCCAGTGGTTCTGATATTACGTTTGCCAGTTCTTTTAATACCCTTGGATGTAGTTCATCTGGTCCTGGAGACCTGTATTCATTTAGATTAACCAGGTATTCCTGTACTATCTCTTTACTTGTTCTGTATTGAAATTCCCCTATTCTGTCCCCTGCTCCATAGTACTCAGGTTGAGCACCCTTTGCCTAAGTAATTCTACCTTTTCTCTGTCTCCTGTTAGCATTTTGCCATCTTCACCACACAATGGCCCTACCATTTCCTTCTTCTTCTCTTTTTTTTGCTGCGGACATATCCAAAAAAACCCTTTTTATTCTTC